>JAHDVE020000341.1:0-13423 GCA_022606495.2 Halesus radiatus | reverse complement strand
AACTGTGATTGGAATTAGAAAATAAATTCTAAAATAGGAGCCAACCCCAAACATTAAAATCAATACTATCAATACGGGAAGAAAGCCACCACCATTGAAGACCAGACAAGGCCGTACGAAAGGAGACGACGAAACAACCGAACCTAAAAAAATCCAGCAACCCTCCGCCACAAAATCTCCGAAACACCAGTCAAATCGACCAAGCCTCAGCAAGAACAAGATAATAGAGATTCCTCAAAGAACAAGGACGGCCAAAGCTAATCGCATTAATACAGGCAAAACCTCCACCAAGCCCACAACTGGTCAAGGGCGGAGAAAACTTAACAAAGAAAATGGTACTCGAAAGAAATTGAAGGACAGCCATAGTGAAACTAGCAACGAGAACTTCAATGTTGACTTCGAATAGTTGCGGGACTTGGACTTCAAAGAGAAGGAAAAGGCTGAATTAAAAAAACAAGCAACCCCAAGCCCAGATTCCAGCGTACGATAGAGCTAAACGACGATCCCTAAAGCCATAATAGCGAACCCAGCGGCTTCGATAAAAAAATAGAAGGTATTAAACGTGATTGGGGAGGAGGACCATCAAGTAAGATTCGAGATCGAAAAGCTGAATGCAGTTGCAGGCGAATAAGAATAACGCACCAAGAATAAGTAGTAAAACTCAAAGATGAAGTCAAATAAAAGCATTGCTTCCAAGATCCCATCGATCGGAAAACTGGAAAACAAACAGATTGGCAGCTACAAAAATATCAAGTCGACAATTCCTTCGCACGTGGTATTGGGGACGACCAATAAGATAATAAATGACAGTGATGTGGGCAGTCTTGAAGATTTGCGCAGCATCAAGACCAACCCACAGGATGATGAGCAAAGTAGTGAAAAACTCGACGAGATCCCACCCACTGATCTGATAGAGTCGGTCATCGCCAATTTCGTCCAATTCTACAAGGATAAGGAAATACAACCACAACTTTCGATACGAATCACCCAGTCCGAAAGTATCGACGAGTTTCTGCTTTGGGTGGAGAAAACTATTGTTTAAGTTAAGTCCTCCTCTAGCAAGGCCAGAAGTTCCAAGATCGACAAGGTTGCCCACCAGAACTTAATGAAGACTATTTCCAGCATTTATCAGATCGCGCATGCCAAGATGGGAAAAGGCAAAAACGCCCCCAAGATGTCAGAATTAATTCTGGAATCTTTCACAATCGGTTACGGGAACATGAACAATGCCATCATGAAATCCAAGATATTGTCCTTCCTTAAGCAACTGTCAGCAAACTGGCACCATAATAAAATATTCTAGACTTTCGCTGTCTTCTGTAGCCTGATTGATTGCGACAAATTGACCGAGAACTAACTCGATAAAAGAGTATATCTAGTGGCTTCAGATGTCGAGTTCACTATTAACTTGAAAATGTATTATGGACTGAATTGTTGTCAAAATGTTTGGTCTGTAGATACTGCTTTCACCTCTGTTGCAAAGGTCAAAAGTGCAGAGCCTTTTATTGCGGAATACACAGGGCCACAAAAGGCACTCGCTATCATGACGGGAGTGATTGCCCTAATTTCGAGAGGGGAAGGAGAAGACGGACAAGGCGAGGTTGACTCCTAGTACAAAATTAACTTAGGATAAACTTTACATTTGATCATCAAAAAAATCCTCGAAGAAAGACAGAAGTTTCAGTCCAGCTATGTCAGCCTTCTTTAATCCTTGAGGATCCACAACCCGGATACTATGGGTTTTGAGCTATTCGAGTTCCTGGTTCGATGCCAGTTGCTTGGCAAAAATTCCTACATGCTGATCGTGAGGCAGTTCTCAGAGGAGTGCGATCTGAAAGTCAAGTATGAAAAATGTATGAGCATGAATCGGTTCAGCTACTTCGCTTTCCGCCACGATTTCCCTAGTCTATCACAGATTCACAAAATCATAACTGCAGCCTTCGAGCCGAGATGGGAGTGCATGACAGATGTAGAGATGTTCTTCGAAGTGGAGCATGTGGAGGAGTGGAAGACGGAGAAAAGCTACATCACTGAAGAGCTGGAGAACTCGAATAGAATGACTATGGTGGAGTCAAAAATTCTAAACTATCTGGATGAATGCTTCAAGGATGGGGTACTGGGCGACCACTCCAACAGCAGTAGTCCTATCAGGATGGCCACGATGCTCTATGATATGATCCAGTTCGAGATTCTGGACGGACAAACCCAAAAACTGTTGCTGTTTACTCTTGGAGAAGACTTAGGTGCTTTATTTGGGCTAACGTTGAGGCAGAAGGAAAGTTGGAGACTCAGCAATCATAGAATATCTCTTTATAATAGTTGAAAGACAATAAAATTAAAATTTGTAAAAAACATATTTCACGTCATAACTTATTTTTTTTTTACTCAATAAACATTTCATAATATTTGTGATCGCCTATTCTTGGATAGCTAAATTTATCTTATTAGTATATCCATATATGTATATCTTTTTAGTATAATTTCGGTTTCCTAATCCTTCAGATAACAACAGTTGCTCAAAATCAGAATAAAATTAATAAGTTTTGTTTTTTAAATTATTGTTACTGAATTACTACCTATAATTACATATCTTAATGTTTTTCTTGTAAGTTGATAAAGTAGTGATGCAAAATACAAAAATTGAATAACTTAAAGGTTATATAGATTGTAGCACTGAATGGTTTTTCAGTTTATGAATATATATGGTTTATTTAATTGTGAGAGATCTCTTTTGGTTCAGTTTAATCAATTCAAATTTTTGTATATATTGCATTTTAATTTCATTCACAACGCTAAAGTGTCTGATGGGGCGATGAAGTCAGGTGGAGGCAAGCCAGTCTGGGGATCAGTGCCGATGGGTCTTCTGAATAAAAGTATGTGAGGCTCTGGTTTGTGAAGCTCGTAGTGTATCCATCCTCTTGATTGTTGAACTCCGATCGACCTCCATTACTGCAATATTAAAAAAACTATTTTTTAGATATTTTTTACGTTCTCATTAAGAAGACGACCTCTCGGGATCTTTTTGTAAATATCTTTAGGCAGTTGAACATGTCTGTATTCATAAGAGTCATCCATGTATTTGTCGGAGTATTCGATCTCATTTGGATAGTGTGGCATTATTTAAAAACAGTAGTGACAGTTGATTTTGTTTTCAATATGGATAATATATGATTATATTATTAAGGCAACTATTTAGATATAATTTTTTTATAAATAATTATCTGAATCTGGCAAAAATATTTAAAAGCTACAGAAAAAACACGCACATAATCAAATATTTGCCGTATTCAAATACAAGTTAATTTTTTTGTTATTAACAATTAGAATGTTATACTTCCAATAACAAGTTTTTTGAATATTTGGCAAAAAAAACATATTATAGATATTTATAAATATAATATAAATATTTTTTAAATACAATTTTATTATGATAAAATGCTAATTTGCTAATAATAGTTCAAATACAATTGTCCAAATAAAAAATATGATTTCAGCTAAAAATATTTTATTCGAAATTTAGAAATCAAATACATATGTCATACTTATTATTATTTCTATTTCTATTCTAATTGTTTATTCGCAACGATGATGTTTTCTTTATAATTATATCGATAATAAATAGAATGTAATATTTAATATTTGTTTTTACACTTTGAGTTTATTTGTACAGAGCACGCAAAATACTAATGAAATTAATACGCCAAGGACTCGGAGTTGTCGAGGAGTTTGATCTCTTCGCCCCGAACATAATGCTCAGGTACAAGTCGGATAATGACTACAAGACTCTCACGGGCGCCTTCTTCTCCATCGCTCTCATCGCATTCTTCGGGGTAGTTTTCGCCAATAAATTCTTCGACATGATCAATCGGAATTCCATCAATACATCCACTGAGTACACGCAATAAAATGACCCTGGATATTTCTCGATGTCGACCGACAACTTTATGTTTGCAATCGGAGTATTACATTTAATTCAAATACTACATAAAACCTATTTAATATTGACTAACCAACCCTATATAACTAATATTTTTCTTTCTTTTTTTTACTGCTATTTTTATTTTTTCAATACGATAGATAATTAATTGTCTTTGATTATTGAAATTGGTATTCATTTTTTATTATTATTACCATTGTTTAGTTAAACAATATCGACCTTAACTCCGGACCACAATATTTTAACATATCGCTAACTGCATACACGGCCTTCCCTAATCAGAAAAAAATAGGGACTCAAATTAAACTCATACCTTGTGTTCCGGAGCAATGGAAGAGTTTCGGATCTGAATTTTTGACATTATATTCACGACTCCATTTTTCTCGATGGCTCTGTCCTGCTCCGGGCCAGGTGTTCTAACTTTAAGGAAAATTTTCATCCGATGTCTTCAAATACTTAAAGTTCAGCTTTACGCAATGCTCAGCTACTGTGGGTGGGAACGGGTGCAAAACAGATTCCGAAATTCAAGCATTTCTTGCACAAAGTGAAATTTTCAGTTTCAACTTCTACTTCACCAACACTCTCGTGAACCCCAATCAGCTCGAGCCGACAAAGCTCTTTCTCGATGATACCAACAATTTTCCTTTCAGCGTCACAACTGGCGCTTCCTGCAATTTTTATCTGGAGGAATACAAAGTAGAGACCGATAATAGCCTGCTTCCGGTAAACGATATGCAGTATAGTTCCGGATTCGTTAGCGGTTCCTCCGCTTTGATGACAACATACAATGTTATGCTCAACTAATATTTCCGATTTTACATCCGCAAGTCCCCAATTACCCAAAAGATCACCAGATCATTTTTTAAATTTGACGAGCTGCTTTCCTATATTGGCGGACTGTTTGGCTTAATCGCCATGCTCGTCCAACTACCTCTTAGCTACTATAACACGTGCTGCTATGAATTGGAGTTGGGGAATGAACTGTTTACGTACAAATAATCTCCTTCCAACAATAAGAAAAATTAAGAAGAACCCAGTGCCAGCGGAGTCGGACTGATATAAAATCAACAGAAGGGGGCAGAAGCAAACAAATAGCCCCAATAAAATTCAGATGCATTTGAAGATGGTGATGAGGATGAAAAATAACTCCACGACGTGAACTCCTTCAACTTTTTTACGTATTTCGCATATTTGCCGTACTTTGCATTGAAGAAACTTGGCTGGAAAAGATTATACAACAAAAAACTTGAAGCCTACTACCGCTCCATCAAAGAAGTCAGAAAGCAGACAGACATCAGCAAAATGGTCCAGCGTTTTCTTTATTTGGATCGAGTTGCCAACTGTGTCCTTGATGAGGATCAGGCCAAGCTTATCCATATTCACCAGAAGGAAAATATTACAAACTTGTCTGATGGGCGAGCTGCATTCAAACTCCACAAAAATATCACAGACACATATTTAAAGAATGTTCTCAATTCAGTTCTCGGCGGAGCTGCCGGCTCTCCCTCCACCGAAGTTCGCTCGCCCGACTCTGATGATTGCAATCCTGGCAAACTGATGGCATCATACTACAGTGTAAAACAAAAGAAGGATCAGATAAGCAAAAGAATCATAAAGAATCTGGACCCAAACATAAAGAGAAAAATTCTTTCAAAGTCCTGTAAGAAGATACATCTGAAAGAGATCCACAACGAGAAAATTTAATTGAACAGTCCTTCAGGAAATCCTCTTTTCGCTCTTGTGCAAGATCTCCAAAACAAAGCAAAGTAAAAAGAGGTCCCAAAAGTAACAAATACAGAGTGATGTAGATTCTTCAACAAAAAGGATTACAACTTCTCCGAAATCGAATAATATTTTGTATTTTACTAGCATTTTTTTTGACAGAATTTAAGGAAAGTCAGGTGAAAATGCATTAATTATAAAGCAATATTTAATCAATTTCTATCTTCTAACACATTTCATATACATATATGTCTAAAAAATAACATAGTGTAAAACGAACCAACAAAAAAATGCATATAAAGCAAATAAATCAATCCGTTTCATTTTAAATGGTTTCTTCAATTGGGTATGACAGAATGGAAGTAGCTAGCTTTAAGTACTGTTTGGGAGTCTGCAAAGAATGTTGAACTGGTACGGCCAGGAAGTTCGGCGTGCAGTGATTCACCATCTTGTTAACGTATTTATCCAGCTTCAGTACGATTGGATTCGCATCGCCTATCTCGGCGGGCTAACCTCCCAACTATCCGTAACAGATTGACTGCTTCATCTCGGTATTTGCGTCTGAATCCTTTCTCGACCTCAAGATGTCCTGGTACTTTTGGTAATCCAGATTGTTTTCTTTAAAAAATCGTTAGATAGATTATTGAGTCCCTATGTTCTCTTCTAGCAATTGGTTGAACTAGGGATAAGATTGCGAAACAGGCTGTTCTTGCACATGATATTTTTCCGACTATTTCGAAACGATCAGGTTGGGGGTAGAATTTAGACAGAAATTTGAAGTTATACTACTCTCGACTGTATTATCCTCTTCTTTGAGGATTTGGGATTGGGCCAGATTTTTTGTGAAGGCGTTAAATAAAGTGTTCTTTCGAAACCGTTCCAGCTTTGCTTCAAGTTCCACATTAGGTTTTTGGATCATCTTATGATCTTCGTGCATGATACTTTGCGCAATCTCCTTAATGTTTTTGAAGGATTTAAGTTCGTTGAAGCTGCTGAATCTATCGATCGTGGACAGATCAACTGCTGCTTTATTAATGGATTCTGATGAAGTCGTAGTTGGCGTTTGTGAAGAGTTGGATCGTATTTGACTTCCATGTTTTCGACTCTCCATATGTTCTGTTTGTAAGTTGCAATTACTGTTAGAGGTGAATGCAGGTTGTTTTAGAAATGAATCTATTAAGCCATCCCCATCAAAACTGTTGGCTGTTCGTGTGATCGAGTTGCTTTCGTTACTTCTGCAGTTTTCCTATGGCAACTCTTCTGGATATTGTCCACTCGGATCGTGGATGATGGAGTTGACCATGCTGGACCCTACTTGGTTATTGAGGGAATATCTCCTGTCGAGTTCGAAAGGGTGTACTTTCCCGCACTGAAAGGATTTGAGCAGAGTTTATTTTGCTTGCTGATTTACAAAGGTATTCGCATCTTGACTCATCGTCATAGCAAGTCCTCGAGTGGGGTTATTGAATTCTCGACTCTCCTCTAAAAATAGATTTTGGTATTCTGGTTACTCTTTTGTCGAAGAACTATGGTTTGTCTGACGACTTTCGATGTTTGCTTCGTTAATAAACCTAGTATTTTCAAGAAAGCCCCCATCGATATTATTTAGGTAGTCAATTGAGTTATTGTTGGGAACACCTCCAAATCCTCGGAATTGGGGATCAATTTAACCGCTTGGTTTTGAAGGAAAATATTTTGTCGAAGGATTTGTAGTGGGAGCTCGGATGTTTGAAATAAGATTTTTAGAATCGGATCCTCGAGGAGACTGGAGAAACGTATGGCTTGTTAACTGCTGCCGGCTGGTGGCGCTTACGAACTTTCGCTAACCCTTTTATGTAAATTTGAGCGGACTCCTTTTGGGGCTCACAACCAGTTTTTTTCTCGAGTGATTCTACTCCAAGTGTGGTCTGCGAAAATTTTGTTTGAATGACATTTTAGGAAGAAACTGATTGTTCGCACAGTCTGCGTTTGGTACCTGCTACAAATGCACATTATTATTGCAAGCGAACCTACTTGTTCGATTGCTCTGATAATTGACTTGGTCCTCAGTATCCCTTGGCTGGTCGTAAGCAGCAGAAGCGAACCGTTAGCGTGGGTAGTAGCTGTTGTCATTGTGGTTATTGTTTTGCTCACCAATATCATTCTCAAAATGATTGTGAATTCCATAATTTTAATATTTTTGTTTGAATGCAGGTTTGCTAATTCTACTTTTGGAACTATAGCTATGGGTGCTTTGGGTGTCAGCCATCTCGAAGAGCTCGAGGAAGTCCAGGTTGTCTTGGCAAATCGGGATGGCGTAAGACGCAGAGTACCAGTTGAGAAATTGGATGGCCTCGCTGAAAGTGGAAGGGTTCGCATTTTGTTTTTATTGGAAGAATATTTCCAGATTTACAGAACTAATGGTTCGTTTCAAAACTATTTCGAATATGCTGTTAATCATATCGTTCTCATTAGTTAATATGTCAGGAGATGTTCCGAACCAGGTGGGTTAGTTGCTAGCGAAGTTAGCATTGACCCAGACCTTGATCTTCGAGTTCGAGTTTATCGCAATGTGCGATTCTGAAATGTAGAAGGGGCCGAAACGATCGTATAAAGACCTCATTCCTACCAAAGTGCTGTAAATGATGCAGACTGAATAGCTGAACGGCATTGAGTCTTTGAGTTGGCCGAGGATCACGGGCATCGATTCTGTAAATACTCGGATCTGTTGGAATTTTTGGGAGATGGACGGGTTCTCCACGAGCTAAATATATTTGACCTGCACCGAGTTGCCATCGCCTTCCTTGCGGGCCTGGTATCCTTGGATGGCCTGTTCCAGTTCTAGGTCAGAGAAATTGGCGTAAATATTGTATTGGTTGTATTGTTCTTTGGTCGCTGGGTCGCACCATAGTGAAAAATATTTGTTGGAGTGTATTTTCTCGAATTTTTAGACTTTATTCCTGTCCATGACTGGCGAGAGTCGCCGTTTTTATCTGAATATCATAGCCTTAAGGGAAGAATTTAATAATATATTTTACTAAGGATTTTATATTTATTTATCTAATATTTTTTCTGCAAATTATTAATTATCAATTGTGTATGCATTATGTGTTTTGTGTAATGATTATTTTCGATGTTTTTTTTTTTGTTTTTTTATTGCTAGTACATGTTTTTAATTTAGATTCGGCGTTCAATCGCTAATAAACTATATATTTCTTAACATAAAATATTTTGGTTTTTTGCGACTAAAATGTGAATCGACATCATATTGGTGATAGGATATTATATTACGTAATTTATTATTCTTATTTTTCAGATTTATAAAAAAAACAATGCATTTAATATTTCGTTGTTAATAAATATAATTAATCGAAAATCTGAAAAAGTTTTATGAAAAGGAAATATGTATATTTATTCAAAATAGGAGCGATAATATATTCTACTTGGTCTATTTTCAAGTTGTCTTGAATCAAAGCTCGTATTTCAAACATCTACTTTAGAATCAAGTATTTCCCCCATTATCCATTGTCCGAGCTATTCTAGCTTTTCATGATTAAAGGAGTGCGATTTTGATGATTAATGACGGTTTTATAACCAGGATTTAATTCTATATATGTTTATAAATAATTTTAATTCATATGATATTCCACACATCTCTAAATAATAAAATACACAAAAATCTACCCTTTAACCATCATATTAATATTGGTCACGTCATATATAATTAGATCAACAATCTATATCTTCTGTTAATCTACATTTATACCTATTTCAGAAAAATATATCATATCTATATTCCCTAAATACAATGTATTTATTATATTTGTTTTTTTGGTAAATCCATTAGATAACTAGATTCAATTAACACATATATATATAGGAGAATCTAAATAATCATAATAACAATTCCTAATAAAATGAATATCAGGATTCGACTAAACAATTCAGACGGAACAGTGACTCCTTATGTATTCAGGAACAATCCATAAAATGCTACAGTCGCCGAAACCATATATCATCTCGGAACGCTCATCCAAGTCAATCTCAAGAATAGCATGTTGTTGCAATAAAACTATCAGCTACTGCCCGACGACTCCAGCAGGGTCTTTCTCAACTCTTAAATATATGATCTTTATCTTTCGCCCTCAACGAACCCCAAAGGCTAAGCAATTTAACCAAGACTTAAAAACACCGTAATCCAAAAGTCCATCCGAAAACACAAAGATAATAATAAAAAAGATCGATAGCATCAACAATCCAAATAAAAAAATTAAATAAATAATATAAAATAGAAGAAAAAACAGATCGAGAAGAAAAAATGGATAGTGTAAAAGTAATAATCGAAATAAATATTCGAGATCCGAAAGGACAGACCCAAAGCAAAGCCAGTCAATAAGAAAAAATAACATGAATAATCATCTTCATCTGAAGAGAGCGAGTTATCATAGGTATACCACAACAGAAAACTCCTCCCTTATATCCCTCGTGCTCCAGTACAACAACCTCCCCCGCCAGTGCAGAGCGTTGAAGATTTCGTCGCAGGACAGATCAGCTATTATTTCTCAGACAAAAACTATTTCAGCGATGGATATATACAATAAAGGGTAAGGTCGAATGATGCGGGGTGGATGGACACTGAAGAGTTTCTGACTTTCCCCAAAATCAAGAAAGCAGTTTATGATAGGACCCAGCTTATACAATATCTCAGATTTTACGGCAAACCTGCCAAGAATTACGAACTGAGTCGGGACGGAACTAGAATTAGAAAGAGCATGCTACATAAATCCAAATAATAATGATGTTTGAACATTAAATGAAAAAAATAGATATTAAAAACTGAATTAACTTTTCAAAATCCATCTTTTTTTACCCATATACGTATTTTGGATGGCGTAATAATTTATCCGTATTTAATTCCCATATATAAAAAAAGATATAACATTTAAAATCTTTTTTAGTATTTGCTTCATCATTCTGTTCTTAACACTTTTTTCAGATCAGTCATATCGAAATCAGGACACATTTTGATGTCTGCACTCCTGCAGCTATCGGGGATTTTGAAGACTTCAGCAGAGTTAAATGCTTGGGTGGTGAAATTATAAAACTACTGATACAAAATCTTGTTGTAAACGCCAACCATGGTGAAGAAGTTAGGAGGATTATATTTCTCGACCAACTGGGTCCAGAATCCATGCAAGAAGGGGCCTCCGGACTCTTCGACGAAGATGCCGTATTCATGATAGGAAGAATTTCTGAGAGTTTTAATTCCGTTATATTTCAGGTGTTTGGTGAAATCCCGAGCAGGAGGGTGGAAGGGCGAGGCCAAGACACAGCATTCGCCGAACTCCTCAGGAGCTCCTTTCGTGGCCATGAAGGCTTTGTTCTCCTCCGTGACGATGTAGAAATCACAAGCAAAGGCTGGAGAGTCCAAGCTCGGAAAGATAGGAATGCAACCATCGTAATAGGATTATTTCTGAGATCCTCCTCGATATTCACTATCGTACCAGGTGGTGCCAGGCATGTTCCGTGTGTTGTTCGGGGGAGGCGTAGTTTCATAAGGAGGCTGTGCGCAGTCAGGATTCAAGTAACAGTTGTCGATCTGATAGAAATTCCATTGATGAGTGAAAGTTGAAGGATAGGAGATGATAGGGCCTGTCAATTTGGGGTCATTGACTGGACAGCACCCGTTGTGGACCATCGCTGTGTTGATTTCGTCGTTGGTGTATGTCCTGTTTTTGGCGAAAGAAGGCCAAGAGATGCAGCAGATAACCATAACCGTGATCACAGTAAGTTTAAGGTAAGTATCCATTTTTCTTTTGTGGTAATCCTTTCTGATGAATTATAATAAATATAATTTATATTATTCGTTTTTTATTGGCGAGAGAATCGGAAGCAATGAAAATTAAAAGATGATGAGCTGAATTTGTATTGCCGAAAATATATCTGAACATAAAAATCCACTGAATTTTTTTTTTTTTTTTTATTATTAAAAAACCTAGTGATAATATATTTTTTGGGATGAAATCATTGTAGCTATATTTCAAGATAAAAAAATTAAATTAATTTAAACAAAAACATTTTAATTCCTAAATTGTGTTTTTTTGTACTTACTATAGATTGTTTATAATTCAGGTTATTGTCTAGAGACTATATGTACCTATAAAAGAGATATTTTTCGATGCAAAGAATGCCATCCATTTGATGTTAGTATGTGTATGAGATATAAATAACTACTAAACAATAACAGAATTCGTATTATTATTTTTATTTTTAGAAAAATAGTTATTATCAGAAATAAGTTTGAAAAATATCACTAATTTGTTTTATCTAAGGCTATCTCCGTTATTTTTTATTCCTGTTGGATTCAAATGTTACTCTTTGTATAGTATTTGTCGAACTACTTTGGATCAATCACCAAACTCTTGGTCGAACTAGAATTCTTTAAGTCTCCTTCCGTTAACAGCTATATATATCATAAATATTTTAAAAATAGTCTAAACAAGTACTATATTAAATATATGGATATTATTTATAACGACACAGATTCTAAAGATACAGGTTTTTAGAATTTAATTTAATTACCTGGAGGAGACTATCCTTTCGGGTGAGGCCTAATTCTCCGATTGGCTAGTTTTCATTTTCAAATATCTCACAGAAGGTTTAGTAATCGAGATTTTATTGTTCCATTCCTTCAAAGTTTTAAATCATTTTTGAGATGTCAAAGTCGAGTTCGAACTCCTTCTGTATCGTGGCGATTAAAGTACTCTTCCTGACTGAGCCTGTGCCGTCTGGATTTCCCCCGAGCGCCACATAGGCATCCATATATTCAATATTATTGACCTACCCTTTATTTGCAAGTTAATCCCTCTCTTTTTTCAAGGTCGAAGCAGCCCACAATAGACTAGTATAATCCAATATCTTTGTATCCTTTGATTCGAATTCCTTATTCAATTTGTATTTCCGCTCGTCATCAAATTTTATACCCAGATCTTTCTTTCTTTTTAAAAAAATATAAAAATTAGAATATCGTTAATAAATATTTGCTAAAGTTAATATTTGAAGTACCTCTTATGATATTAACCAAGTCATAGAACGAGATTCCTCCATTTCTAATTTAAGTCTTTCTGAAAACGTTGTAGAGGTCTGTTTGCTAATTTCTGGAAAGGTTGCCAAACTCTCTTCCGACGACTTCTTCATAACTCGAAACACTACGCCTTCTGGAGTTTTGTGCCATTCTCAAAATATAATTAAAAAAAGTATAAAAATAAAATTATAACCCAATATGTAAAAATATAATAAACAAATACTAAAATTATAATAATATATTTATAGATTATGATTTTTTATAAGGTTGGAGGAATAAATTATTCTAAATTATTATTTTGGCTAGATTAAGTTATATATATTAATCTTAACAAGTTGTACAAAAGAGATATGAATGGATGTTTTTGAGGGGTAGATTTATATTAAAAAACAGTAACACTTATATAGTTAATGTGTATATCGACTAAAAAATTAAACACAACAGTTGGTATGTGTGCTATTATAATCGGGAATGCCACCTGATAAAGTAGTAGCTGCTTTAATTTATTGCATCCATCGATAATTATTTATTTCAATTGATCATTATATATTGTGAAATGATAGAGATATAATTATAAAGTCTTCCAATATTAATTATTAAGATAAACTAACTTTTAAAAAACAAAAGGCTAATATTATAAAAATTCCAGAAATGAGATTAGGGAGATAAATAATGGATTTTTGTTATTTTTTCAAAAGATG